>JAYXSA010000075.1:0-19961 GCA_037356195.1 Penicillium sp. F50
AGCTATATTATTTAGACTTACTAATATACTAGCTTTATCTACCTTTGGAAAAGGAGAAATTTTATTTTTTATAATATAATATTTATACTAGATTATCTTTTCGAAAACCCAACTACCTTGAATTAGGACGATTTAAAGGTTAAAAAAAGATAGGACTAATAATAAATACGAAGTATTTATATACAATTAGATTAGGTAGACTTAAGTATATAATTCAATATAAATTAGAAGTTTAAAGGGCAGATATATCCTGCTCTCCGCCTAGCCCTTACAGGTAGCCCTTATCGGCTCTTATTTATATAACATTCCTATTTTAGCGTTTATAAAGCTACTAACTAATTAATATAGAATACTATCTTATATATATATATTTTAGTTCTTATTCTATATCCTTTTAAAATTCTAAATATTTTAAGTATAAACTTTATATAATAACTTAAGAAATAAAAATAGAATAGTTAGTAATATAATTTTCTATCCTAAAAATATAGAATTATATTATAATAGTAGTATTTGAAGATATTAAAAAGATAGGATATATAGAGTTAAAGAAATAAATATTTAAATTATAGAATAGTATTAATATTTCTAATAATATTAGTAGTCCTTAAGAAAATCTTATTTGTTAATATCTTTAGACGGAATTAAAGAGTATAAAAGCTCTAAAATCCCTTCCTTTTCTATTCTTTAATCTAGAGCTATATAAGCTATTTAAATTTAAGAGGATAGAAGGTTTATAGCCTAGAAGAGGATTATTATAGAAAGGATAGCTAGTAATCGTAAAGCTCTTATAAGGTTACCTTAAAAGAGCTCATAAGATCTTATTATTAGGTAATAGGGTTATTAGCTACTAATTAGGCAAGACTATACTATACGTTTAAAGGAAGGCTAACGTAAGATCTTAGTTAAATACTACGAGATATAGGGGTATATAAGTCAGTAAAAATTTAAGGGTAGATTAGCGACTTAAGGGCTACTTAAGGGCTGCCCTTGATTTAATTAGCACTCTAATACTAACTAATTATAGAGAGACTAACTAAATAGAGTAGGTTAATAGCTTATATACTAAATAATAGTAATACTATATAAGGAAGTAAGTAAATAATTCTATTTATCTAAGCTTATTACCTTTCTTAATATATAAGTTCTAGAGAAACGATTTACTTGACCCTTTTCTAATTATACCTTTCTTACAATTCTCTTATTAGTAATGTTCTAAGTATCCTAATTCTTAGATCTCTATTTTTTATCTATCTATAATAGTAATCTAGTTAATATTCTTCTCTCTTTTTAAAATGATTAATTCCTGACGCCTTATCTTTTTTTAAGCTAGTATATACTTAAATCTATATTAAACTCTAGTTTTCTTACTCTAATTATCCTATCTACAATTCCTTCTTTACTTTAGTATATTAGCCCTAGTTAGGTACTAGTATATATCCTATATTCTAAAATATTAGAGAATAATTTTATAAATTAGTAGCTAGAGTCTAATTTAAGAAAAAGAAAGACTTAACTAGAGTAGCTACTATAAATTAGTATACTAGGACTATTTTAATAAGGTTACTAATATAAAAACTAGTAAACTAGGAGTAAAATATTACTACTATTAAAAAGTTCTTAATTATCTAGTAACTACCTAATATAGAATAACTACTCTTAATTAGTATTTAGCTAGTCTAATCTACTAGAAATTAACTAGCTAGAAGGCTAATATTAAGGAATTACTTATAAATATAGTACATATTAGTCTTAATATATGGCTAATGTAGGTCTATTAATACGTAAATAACGCTAGCTATACCCCCTTATCTCCTATCTTCTACTAACTGTCCTATCTTAATTAATATACGCTTATTCAGTATAGAGATTAGTAGTAATCGTAGAAGAAATTTAGAACTATCTATTAACTAGCGTATATCGATCCTAGCTAGCCTATCTACTAAGTAATCTATTACTAAAATCGCTAAGAATTATAACGACTTACGCTAAATAATATAGAATACGCGCAATTACTAGTGACATAACTAATTAATTAAATTAAGGCCTTATAAGGATAGACCCCCTAGATTTACCTATTACTAAAAACGATATTTCTATTATCTTGCGCGTAAATACCCTTACTAGAGCTATAAAGCGATAATTGCTAATCTTAGTAAATCGATATTAAGACGTATAGTTTAGCGTATATTATAGCAATTTAATCTTCGAAAATAGAAGTTAAAGAAGCGAATTTACTTAACTACTAATAATATAAAAGCTTACTAAAGACTTTACTATTAGTAGTTACAATTTAATTATTAGGAGGATATTATATTCTCTAATAAATATATAGTATAACGCGGATTAAATTTACTAGTTTAATTTATCTTCTAATTCTAAGATAACGCCTTTTGACCGGATCATATAAATCTTTCTATTTATAGGCATAATTCATTACTTACAGTATACGCTGTAATTTAGATTAGTAGTTAATCGGATCTTATAATTATAGAATAGGATCCTAAGGCTAATCGCGGTAGTTATTTAATAAATTCTTACATATTAAAGCCTTTAAGAAAGGCCTTCTACTATTCTATAAGCCTAGCTTTTTATATTAACGAGATAATACCTTAATTTACTAGTTAGTAGCTGCTAAATATATAGGCTATAGGTAATAGAATAGCCTCTATATTCGACTAATCTAAATCTAATTAAACTAGTTTAGAGCCTATTAAAAAGAGAACTATTTAGGCGAAATCTAAATTTAGCTAATAGGCGTAGGTGCTATATTAACTAGAGTAGTTTTAGAGCTACTTTAATAGATTCGTAGAACTATATAGATTAGGCTACGATTAATCAGCTAATCCTTAGTCTTCTATAAAGGATTATAGTAGTATTAGATACTAGGGGCTATTACACTAGATATTTCACACTAGATATTAATTAGGATAGATAGATTAGCTATTAGTCTATAATATGTCTCGATTTCAATCGAATTAGATATATTTTAGATACGTAAGAGATAATCTAGAATATTAGGTAGAGGCTAGCTAAATTAGGAAATCGCCTATATTAGTAGACTTTTAGCCTATAAGTGCAATACTTAATTTTAAAAATTACTAAGTAATCTCTTTTCTAAAAGGTATAGAATACTCTAAGTTTATCTAAAGTCTTTGTATAAGAAGTATAGAAGTAGAAGCTTTTATAATCAATTACTTTATTACGTTTTCCTTTCTAATTTATCAATATCTAGAATTCTATAATATTATTAACTTTACCTAGCTTACTCCTATATAATCTTAGCTATAAGGATATATCTAATAGTAATAATCTATTCTCTAAAAGCTTTCTTTAAATAAAAAGCTCTTACTTATACTTAATTACCAGATATCTCCTTTTTGATAGGCTTTTATAGGTACTACACGCTGTTGTAGAACTAATACTAGTAATATTAAGAGGCTCTTAGATTTAAACCTTTATCTAGTTTTTATTCTAGTATAAATCTAAGTAATATAGTTTAAAGCTTCTCTAAAAGTATAGAATTATAGATCGAGTACTTATAGTAATAACAAATAATATATTAAATAATAATACGTTAATATAAAGTATATAAGAATTACTCTAGCTACCTAAGCTACATAATAGTTCTATCATCGTCTAAGTCCATTATATTACCTATATAATCTAGCTTAGTTTAAATAATCTTCTTAGGAAGTAAAAAGTAATTCTAAAGAATAAAAATATAGATAGATTAGTCTAATAAGTAGTTCCGTTCTCTTTATGTAAAGTAATAAAGAAGAGATATTATTAATATACTAAATAAGGTATATACCTACTATCTAATCTTTATAATTTTACTATTTTATTATCATAAAAATTAGAAATCTAGCTATCTATATTAATATAAGCCTATAATAATATAAGTTATTTTATAACCTGTAGGAAGAACTGAAGCTTATTCCTATCTAAGATATTTAAACTTACTAGAATTTAATATTTTTAATACTCTAGTATACTAAGTAGCTTTAATTAATATTTAATAACTTTTATATATAGTATAACTAGGAATACTTTATATTAAGTTAAGAGGAATAGTAGTAAATTAAGTCTCTTCTCTAGATAATTTAGCCTTGCTTTAAATTTACTACTCTTTTTTTAAAGACTAAGAATATTAGTATTTATCTAGTCTTTAGTATCTATAATAAGCTCTTTAGTTATCTTAAAGCTCTAATATGTATATTATAGTAGAAGAAATAGCTTAGAAATAAGTTATATTTTCTACTCTTAAGGTTATAAGAGGGAAGCTTTTAACTTATTATAGTATAATTAATACCCTTACTATTGTAAAAGCTTTAATTCTTTGCAATAAAGGACTAGAATAATTTAATAATAACTAGTAGGTAATATACTAAGCTAGTCTTAAAGATTATTTTTAATCTTAGAGATAATACTATACTAATATATAATTAAATTCTAAAACCTGATTATTAATACTTATAATCTTAGAGCTTAAGATAGAGTATAGACTTAAAAGGATCCTAGCCCTTAGTATCTACTAAATTTAATAAGCTTAAAGAGTATCTTAATAGTAGTATATTGCTAATATTTTACTAGTAGAGTCTTTACTAATATTCTAAGCATTATATAAACTCCTATCTATATATTCTAAAAAGATTATTAGTACTAATTTCTAGCTTTTACTAATCTTATATATAATATACTCTTAATTTCTACTATAGATATAGGTACAGAGCACCTTTTTAACTCTACCTAAGATATCTCTTATTACTAAAGAGGCTTACTTAAGCTATTAACAATTTAGGATATAGTAATATTTAAATATATATTAAAGCTTAAGATTAAAAGAGAGCTAATAAGCTCTAATTAGTAAATATCTCTTATATAGAGAGGTATAAGCTAACCTAGAGGCGAAAGGTATAAATATTCTATACCTAGAGCTAATAAGTAATAATAAGGTTAATTATATAGAATTGATTATTAAAAATATATAGACTATAACTACTATAGCTTAGTTATAGGCTTAGTTATAACAATAAATCTTAGAAATAAGACTAGAAAACAGAGAGTATAAAGAAGAGGGCGAGCTAGACTTACTAAGTATATAACTTTAATATTAAGGAAGGGTTTAAAAGCGCTTAAGCATTCTAGAAGGATATAAGAGTTAATTTTATAGTAATTAGCTTTAGAAATTATATTAAAGAATATACGTCAAAATAAAGCTTTTAATTATTCTAGGTATATTCTAGAATTATAAGACCTTAGGCTAAATAGCTAAAGGGGCTAGCTATATACAAAATACCTAAAAATTATAATTAAAAGTAGTCTAATTTATACGGCTAGAGAGATATCTGTATTTATTATATTAATAAACCCTTAAAATATCTTAAGGGCCGCCTACCAAGGGTAGGCTAGAGACCTACCCGGCCCGTGGGTAGGGAGAGCCCGCCCTCCGCCCGTAGAAATGCGGGTCTATTAGGCGGCCCTTAGAGGGAGGCCCGAATGCGGATCCGAGGTCTATTAAAAGGGCACTATCAAGTATTGTTATAGATTAAACTTAATTAAACTAGCTAGGAAAATAGGTCGTATATATTCTTATAGATATTAAAGGGATTATATTATAATTCAATTATAATAAATACTATGTAAATTATACGAATCATTCTAAAATGAAGTGTTAAATCTCTTCTATACTTGGAATAGATCATTAAGGATTATAAAGGGTTTAGATTAGATATTTTTATATAATTATATAATATAACTACTTCTATTTAGCTCTATTCTATTAGATTCAGGTTTATATACTTATTTTTATATTAATATATATTTATATAATATTTTATATTTCATTACTAGTAAATTTAGTAGAAAATTTTACTATCTAGTGAAATAGAAGAGGTATAATATCTTTAAACATGTATAAGAACTTGTCAAGAACTGAATAGGCTACTATACTTTAAGCTAGTTTAGTACTATCTTTAAAGAAATCTAGGCTATTCTAAAAAGAGAGTAATATTAAATATATCTTAAATATCTAGATTAGAATAGGACTCTCTAATATTATAGTATATATATACATATTCTAAGTATTAATTAACTAATCTAGGTATATAAGGTCTTAAGTAGTAAGGGGGTTATTTTTATATATATAGACTATTATATCTATAATAGGATTTAATACAGAACTGCTCTAATTACTTAAGAACTTCTAGTTTTATATACACAAGTTATTTTTATTATTAGATCTATTTGCTACTTTTTGGCTATAGCTTGCTTTTTAGTAACTTTTCTTCCATTATTAAGTATAGTTTTCTATTTCGACTTAGAATAGAGCTTATTCTTGTATTTATAATTATGATAAGTATATTTAGTATAGTTATAACTTTATATATAATTTATACTATAGAATAAACAGAATTTATAAAGAAACTTAACAAACTAATCTTTTTAAGGAATTATATTATTTTAACCTATTCTTTTTATTAATTGAGTTATCAATAGGTATATTATAGGAGATATATAGGCAATAGAAAAGACAAAGAAAAAATAAAAGTAGATAAATATATATCTACCTGAAAAGAGGAACCAATAATTAAATCCTTTAGGAATAAAGAATAGAAAAGAAGGAGGTAATATCATAAACTTAAGATATAGGAGCTATAGCTATTTAAATAGTAACTATGAGCTAATTATTCTATATACACTACAGATTAGTATTATTATGTATTTTACTATATTCAGGGAAACCCTAAAAGGCCCCAAGCTAAGTATTTAGGATAGGAGTTCAAAAGGGCCGATAGCTAATAATTGTAACTAATACTTAGTTAATTATAGGATGTTAGTATAATATAGGAATTAGCTACTACTATATATACATAATACTAAGAAGAAGTAGATCTACCTATATAGATAGGATATATCCTAGGGAGATGATATACTCTTATCTACTCTATAAAGAACTAGATATATAAGAATACTTATTTTATATAATATATTTAGTTCTTTATAGTTAATTATATATAATTACTTACTACCTTTAGTATCCTACCCTACTAATACTTAACTACTACTAATAGTTAAATAACTCTAAGAGTAGCTACTTATAAAAGAAGAATAGTTCTATAGACTACTAAACTACCTAAGCTTAAGGTTTTTTATAGTAAATAAACTAAGCTTTAATTGTTTTTAACTAAGACAGATATATAACTCTATCTTATTAACTATAAGAAAATTGACAAAGTTATCTCGTTTAACCTACTTCTATAGATAAGTATTTAATTAGTTTAAATCTTATATAAGAGAATTTAATCATAACGTAATTCACGGTTGAGATAGCTACACAATTAAGCTGGCCACCCTAAAACATTATACGAAATGCGATTTTTTACAACTTCATTTGTCTACACTAGATGTTTAGTGTATAATCTTAAGGTATCTAAGAGTTTAATATATTATATTAAATATCTTTTAAAGGTTTAAGAGCATAAAAACAGTTAAAAACATAAAGACATATCTATATTGCTCAGTTGGAGCGTAAATTTTAGTAATACTACTAAAGAATTATCTCCTATATATCTTACCTAAGCTGTGCTATGTCTAAATCTAGAGATATTATCCGATTTAAAACTAAATAAAATTTACCTCCGTTTGTTGATATACAGTAACCTAGAAAATCGCGTTTAGTATAGGTTTTAGGGTGGCCAGCTCAATTGTATAGCCGTGTATTACGTTAAATATTAAGAAGATTTGTAAAATATATCACTAAAGCTATCGTAAGCTTCTTTTTGTAGACTTCATAGAATATCAAGTAGATTGAGAGATTATTAGTACTAAAAGAATTATAGAATAGTGATTTAATTCAATAGTGCCTATAGTACTATAGTATAGGAAGTGAGAAAGATAATAGGGAGACTAAGTCGATTAATCTATCCAGATTAAGAAAATAAAGACTACTAATCTATTGAAGGGTGAAACAAGGCCTATATAAGCCTAAGTGAAAGTAAATAGGCCTAGACCTAATAGGAAAACTTACGCTAGTATTATACGTAGCCTTGAGGACTAGAAATATTTTCTATCTACCCTACAGGGCTACAGCCAAAAATCTGAATATATTTATCTTAAAATCCTTAGAATATTCTTAGAATATTCTTAGAATAGAAACAACTCTAGTACTATCTTTTTTAATAAAACTACGTAAATATGCTAGGAAACTTTATATTCCAGTATGAATTAACTATAAGGAATTATATAGGAAGGTATCTAAATCAATAGATATATAGAGATTGCAATTTAGTAAATAGTAATGTATACAAAATATAATTTAATAAAAGGTGGTAGAATCAATCTTAGTTATCAAGATGGTTAATTATATATAGTAGTTATTTGCGATCTTCCTTAAAAGTACTATATTAATTAAAGTAGTTAGGTTTCCTTTTACTAGATTACGAATAAGGTAAATTCGAGTATTAATCTATAATACTTTAGTACTTACTTTTACTATATATAACGATTTCTATTCTATTATTAGAATTATGACAAAGTAGAATTAGGATTTTTCTAGGATTATCTCTATTCTATAGTAGAGAAAGCGTTAAATTAGTAGCTAATTTAGCTAGTATACTACCTTAATATTAGTACTTATTATGTAGTAATTAGCTATTATTAAGAATATTATTACAATATTCTATCTATAGGAAGAATATAAAATGAGTACTCTAATAAAAAACTAAATATAGGCTTCTATAGACTTTCTATATTCTATATTAGTATATAAAGAATTAATAAAGCCTTCTAGGCCTTAGATTAAGTCTCTTCTAATAGTATTCCTAGATTAATTTTATCTTAAATATAGCTACGAAGGTCTTTAAATATATTATAATCTTCTTTTGAGGGAGATTAAGTACATTTTTATAATTTTAATATAGTAGCTATAATATTAGATTAGACTTTAATTAATTAATACCTAACTAGATCTTACCTATTTTTCTATTATAATTAGGTTAACTAACATTATTAGCTATATTATCGTTAGTAGTTCTTTAAGATAGGTCTATTAGAATTAAAGGAGAAGCTTTTTTTAAGGCCTTTATTAAAAATTAATATGAGAAGGTAAATTTACTAGTTAATAAAGATAATACCTTTCTCTTAGTTATAGAAACTATTATATCCTAAGAATATTTTTAATTAGTAGGATCTTTAGCGTCTATTTTAATAGTATTATAGTATAGACTTTCTAAAATTTACTATTAAGACTAATAGAGAGTATATTATCGATATAGATTAATATAAAAATAGTTTTTTCTCTTAGTTTATGTAGGAATGAATTTTAGTAATAGTATTAATCTAATATCTTTATTATCTCTATAAAAAAATAATATTATACTAAAGGTAGCTAGCTTATTATAAACTATATAATACCGTTAATAGGATTATTGTATATTCTATACTCTTAGAGCTTTCATATTTATAGCTAGTAGATTATTTTATTAATATTACGTAATTATCTAATATAGTATTAAGATATACGCGTATACTATTCTATTAGTTATTAGTCTACTTCTAGGTAGCTATTAATATAAGAAATAATTTTATAGTAGTATTAGAAACAACTAGAATAAATTTTTTATCTAGTTAGAAATTAATTAATTCCTAGTACTGAAAAAATTTTTATATATGATCTATCTTATATAAAAATCTAAAATATAGCTATTAGACTTGAATTATAAATCTACTTTCTTAGTAGAATTAATATTACTTTTAGAGCATAAGGGGTAAGGACTATCATATTAGACGTAGGAATTTTATCTAAATCCTCTTAGCATAAAGCTAATGATCTATAAAGTTAGACCTTATAGCTTCTCTATAAGTATTAGGGGTTTCTACTATTCCTATTTAAAAATAGTTTACTATAAAGTGTATAATTCTCTTACTAACTATATTTTCTTTGATTATAATTAATACAGGGTCTACTATTAGGCTCTTTATAGGATATTACACTATACTAAGGCGAAGATTCACTAGCTTTCTTTCTTTTATAGGCTATCCTAGTTAAAGTTAGAGGATAGGATTTAGTACAATAACATTAATTAGATTAAATAAAGATTCTATTTGTATTGGTATAATTAATTAGAGACTTAATTAGTAGTAAAGAGCTTCTTAGAAGACTACCTAGAGTATTTAGTATAGTTAAAAGCAAATAAGAAAACTTCTTAACAGTAGGAATTAGTAAATCTAGATTATATTTATTTTTAAGTTCACTAAATAATCTTTTTATTACTTTAATTAGAGATAATAAAGCTAATAGAATAGAAGGACGTTCTTATTAGATTAGTAAAAATAAGATTCTTAAAATATTATAGTTTTTTAGAAATAATAATTTATAAGGAGATAATTATATTAGCAGAGAGGGGTTAATTTAGGTTTCTAATGTAGGTAGATATAGCTAAGTATACTAGAGTTTTACTTTTAGTAATAAAATTAATTCTATTATTCTTTATAATAGTAGTAAAACTAATCTTTTAATACATAATAGTTAGTTATAATACTTTAATTAGTTTTAGTAATATAATTAGCTTAGTTTACTTAAGCTTAGGGTCTAGAGTATAAATAATAAGGTATAATAATTATAAAGATCGAATTAGAGATTAAGAGATTCTTCTATTAATTAATAGCTATAGAATATTCTTTTTAGTTTTTAAGATTATAAAAGAGTAGTATTTACGAGGTTTTTACTTATAAATTAGAATTAAATGATCTAATTTTAGTAAATAAAGAGTTAGTAAAGGTTCTTCCTAAAAGATAATATTATAATAGAGAACTATTTATCTTTTAGAAGGATTATAGATTCTATATATATAGCTATTATTACTCTTATAGCTAACTAAATAGCTAATCTATAGATAGATATAGTTCTGTCTTTTTACCTGAAAATCTCTATTATTGAGGAATATAAATATAGGCTTTAGAATACTAAATAAAGGAAACCTGGGTTAATTAGACTAGCCTTATAAAAGTATAAACTATTATTCTATGTCGTTATTAGAGATTTACTTTCTCCTAGTAAGTAAATTTAATTTAGTTTCTAGATTATTACTATTACTACCCCTTGCTATAGATAGATAGGTGTATTATGTGTAGAAATTAAAAGGGCTCTTATACCTTATATTGTAATATACCCTAAAGATTTAGTAAACATATTTAATTTATAAGTAGCTAGTAGGGAATTCGTAACTATAGTTCCTTTCTACCTAGTCTATATAATAAAGCTTATAAAGCTTAAATCTCTATTAGGTTAAATTTTAAATAGCTAGTAACATATTACATAATATTAAATATTTATAATATCTAATTAGTCAAATTATTAGAAGTACCACCCTAAGTCCTAATTAGTATTACCTAATATCTTTAGATTATATCGTTATAGATAATTAAAATATAATTAATTCCTCTAACCTCTACTAGCTTATAAAATTAAAGATTAATTTAAAGGAGCTTAAATAGTCTTATTATATACTTCTAAGGGGTATAAATATAACCTTTAATTTAGCTATATATGTCTCTACTAATTTAATCATAATTAATCTTTACTATAGGTTAGCTAATATAGCCTAAATAGAAATATGTAAGCTCTAGGACGATTATTATAAGTAAAATAGCTTTAGAAATATACTTTAGTATAACTAATTTAGTAATAAGGATCGAACTAATATTATATATAAAAATAGTATATCTATTTATCAAAATATATAAGCTTTCATAATATATTCGTTAAATAGATTAACTATTTTATTTAGCAAATCTTTCTACCCTAATATATAGTTATACTATACTCTAGTTACTAAAAATAGATAAATAGTCCTTCTAGTATATATTTATAATATATAACTAGATTAATAATATACTTAGGTAGAAGTAGATTAGTTATTATAATAACTAAGAGGTTTAATTATTAGAGATAAGTATCTATAGGAATAGTACTATAATACAACCTAGATAGGAGATTCTACTTATAAAGATAATAAAGAGGAATTCTATTAAATTAGTAGTATATATCTAATAATTAGCTAAGATATCTCATTAACCATAATAGTAGTAGATTAATTATATTTAACAAGGAAGCTAGAACTAAATTATAGAAGAGGATTCCTATATATTATAGTTTAGGATAGGTAGAACTAATAGTAGAGTAGTACTAATCTGTTGAATATAATTATTGAAGTTCTATTCTTAGGGTTTCTAGAAACCTAAATAATCTTTATTTCTCTATAGGAAATTCATCTGTATGCTTCTTTTAGGTTTCTATATAGGGAGACGCTTTATATATACTATATATATATAGTACTTTACTAGATATCCTTATTTTATATAAATTAAATAGTATTCTTAAGGAGTAGTCTAGTTTAGATGCTCTATCTAGCTCTTTACCTATTTACTAGTAGCTCTAGTACTAGTAGAAGGTTTATTCTTTCCTAGCTAAAATTCTAAATTAGAATTTAGATTTGTATCAGTTTTCCTATAAGCGTAAGTAGCTAGATTAATTAAAATATTTCTAATTTAGTTGTAAGGTTAGTATAAAGCTTATAGATTTCACTTAGATTATAGCTTACTATTGTTATATATTATAGGTAATAAAAAATAAAGAACCTTAATCCTAGTAGCTATAGGCTACTGATAATAAAAAATAGATCTTATACCCTAAATAAATCTAGTTAGTCTATAAAGACTAAGCTAAGAGTATATATGTAAAATCTAGATACATTTACTAATAATATAGAATACTATAGCCTAATTAGCGTATAGTATACAATCTATAAATATCTAAATATAGACTATAGACGTAATTAAGAGTTAAGGATAGATCTACTATAGTCCATAGGACACTATTAGATTATAGGAGCTATCTCATAGAGTCTAGAGGTAGCGGACGGGTATCCTAGAGACACTAATTAAGACTAGGAATCCTAAAGATCCTAAAGACTCTACCCTAGCGTCTAGAGCTAAATGCTGCTAAGTAGCCTTAAGAGAAAGCCTTATAATATATAATTTGAAGATAAGTAATTAATAGAATTCTAGAAGATATTTAGACTACAAGAGGACCCAAAACGAATTAGATAGTTATTAATACAAGGTTAATTAATGAAATTCCCGGTTAACCTAATAATCCCTACTAAAATCGCGTCCTCCTACTAATATACTAACCTCAACTACCTACTATACTACTAATCCACTCTAAAAACTAGCTAAAATCGGCTAATTGCAAGATTTAATTAGCCTGTAGGGATATGAAAGATAGTCGAATTTAATATTTATACGCTACAGCGAAGCTATACGATATACCCTACTCTATCCTGTATACGCGCTCTACTAGAGTGATCTAACGCGTCGATAAACGATAGTATCGTTGTAAATTAACCGATCTAGAAGAGGAAACGCTTACCTAATAGATTCTCTCTAACGTAGTCCACAGCCGATCGGGACACACGGCCGACCGGGACACCCACCCCCATGATAAATTTTTTAGACATAATTAATCAA
This sequence comes from Penicillium sp. F50, assembly GCA_037356195.1. Taxonomy (NCBI): domain Eukaryota; kingdom Fungi; phylum Ascomycota; class Eurotiomycetes; order Eurotiales; family Aspergillaceae; genus Penicillium; species Penicillium sp. F50. The sequence continues at coordinate 13,534 of JAYXSA010000075.1, forward strand.
CCAACACCTATGAATTCAACTAGCTAGTGCGATTTTTACATGAATTGATCTTGTGCCCTTTCTGTCCACATCCACTGCAGGTAGGAGGAGCCCTCCTTATTGGTTGAATCGATTGATTAGGCAGATCGGCCTGACCATGCGATCCTACCCCATCAGCTTCTACCGGCTGAATAGGCTGCTGAACTAGCTGTATGCCCTCTTCGATAGATAGGCCGCCTTCATGAGCGATCTGCCTAGTCGATCGAGTGCGCTTCTGGCGTTTCTTCTCATTCGCTGCTCGTAAATCGGCGTTCTCCTGCATCAGTAGTGCAACATAGCCTAGTGATTCATACTGGCTCTTAAGAAGCTGATCAACCACTGTTTTCACTGGGCTTGGAGGGCTTTTTGATCGTTCGGCTATAAACCTTCTAAGCTTTTCAGCATGCTTAGATAGCTGATCGGTGGTTCTAGGCGTTTCTAGTGTAGACTGGCTAGAACTAGTGCTTGGTCGGCTCGATGGTGGCGAGGGCGTCCGAATTGATATATTGAGCTTAGAAAGCACCCTATTAGGATCGAATGGCACGATACCAGCAGCTGCGAAGCTGCTTTGAATAATATTCGGCTGGAAGGCTTCTAGCCGTGCGCGAGGATAATCCACTAGGAAATCAAGCTTGTCGATATGATTATAGCCAGTTCGAGCTAAATCGCTCACGAAGCGACCGTACGCGCGCTTAAGCACTGCAAAGCATCCAATATCGAGCGGTTGTAGCAAGTGAGACGAATGTGAAGGCATACAGAGTGGTATAATATCATTATCGGCACATATTCGATCGAATTGAGGTGTCAAATGACTACCATGCCCGTCAAGGATTAATAGACGATATCGCCCTCGTACGCGCGTAGTAGTAGATGGAATAAAGACCTTTTCTAGCCAGCGTAGGCCGATCTCAGCAGTAGTCCAGCCATTATTCGATACTTCAATCCGCCACTCCTTAGGAAGATTCGAAGATTCAAACCAACCGGCAATATAGACGTGGCCCTTGAATATAATGCATGGCGGCAGCGAATAGCCATCGGCGCATATCGCTTCAACTGCAGTAACCCATTCGCGATTTCCAGGCTGTAGAATCGATCGCCGACCGTAGTATTCTGCTCGTGTAACCACCTTCTGCGTTGATATAATACCCATAGCGAATCCAGTCTCATCGAAGTTATAGATATCCTCCGGCTGAATCCCATTCTCCTCAATCGTGCGTTGTACGATCGAAAACCACTCTAGTATAGCCTTAGGATCCTCATTCAGAGCGCGCTGATAATCATATCGCCTAGAATAGCGCGATCGAAGCTCATCGCGCCGGTTGACGAATGCTGATGCCCAATTGACGCCGACCGTTAATGGAGGGGTGGTTCCACGCGCTGCAAGGAGGATATTGGCCATCTCTCGAACAGTAGAGGGCCTAGGGGCTGCCCCACGCGAATCCATAGAGAGTATCCATCTAGTAAGCGAATCCTCTTCGTATTGTGTCAATTTATGGCCTGATGGGCGCTTATCGACGCGTGAGGATCTTCCCTGCGCGCGCGCGTGTAGGGTAGAACGCGGTATGCTGTATAGCTCCGCTGCTGCGCGAATAGATTTGACGCGGCCATTTTTGATATCATCAAGGGCTAATATGATCCTGCCCTCCTGATTGGCCGATTTTTGCGAAGATTCAGTGCGAATTGGTGGCATGGTAGACGGTTGAATTAGGTAGGTAGGTAGGATTGCGCGATTTTGGAGTGGGTGTCCCGGTCGGCCGTGTGTCCCGATCGGCTGTGGACTACGTTATAGATGTATATAGTAGCCCCTAGGCCCTCTATTATACGCAATTTAGCTAATATACTACTAGCTATCTAAATTTATATAAAAGCGTGAAGAGCTTTAATTATACTTTTCTAGACGATATAACTTCTAGCGTATCCTAAACAAGGATCTAAAGGCTATAAAAGAGTGATTTATAGGAGTATAACGCACGATTAAGGAGGACGATATCTAACTAGAGGATATTTATAACTTTAATAAGACTAGATTTGTGATAGATCTTATATTAGTATAGAAGGTAATTACTTAAGTAGAATTGTATAGTTAGTAAACGATTTTATAGCCTAAAAATCGCGAATAGGTTACTATAGTCGAAACAATATACGCTAATAGCTATTCGCTACTACTATATATTATATTCAAGGGCTATACTTATATCGCTAGTTTAAAATGAATCTCTCTAGCAATTGGCGAATTGAAATATCGAATAATAGCTAGACTACGAATAAGATTAGCCTACGCTAGCTAGAAAAGATCTTTATTCTATTTACTACCTTGCGTATATAAGGCCGATTTCGCCTATTAATCCTTAATAGATAAAGTAGATATTAAATACCTATATTCGATTAAATCTATACTACTAATAATATTATACTACTCTATATACCTTTATATTCGTCTTACTTGCTATAACTACTTAATATTAAATACTTTATAGTACTTAAGCGCGCGTATACTTATTTTATAAGCAATTTAGCCCGAACCGGCTATAATTATATTAATAGGATAATTTCCTAGTAGATTATCCTCGCGTATAGCTAGAAGGCTTCTAGCTAAATATTATTTAAAGTAGCTTTATAGCTACTAGTCTTATACTAATTAATCCTAATAGAGTACTTTCTAAACTTAATATATCGATTTAAACGCCTTTACTACTACTTAGCTAACTAAGAAGCAATTCTAGCTATTTTTTACTTAAGACGCCTAGAATAGTAGATTAGCTAGAAGAGTAGGCCTCTATCCTAAAAGATCTTCTAAAAAAACGATCGTATAGCCCGCCTATACTATTAAAACTTATACTTAATTAGATTACTAAAGGATATTTAGAAGCGATGCTAGCAGCTAGAATATATACGAAGAAGAACGCTTATCTCTATATAGTAAATAAGAAGAAACGCTAGAAGCGCACTCGATCGACTAGGTAGATCGCTTATAAAGGAGGTCTATCTATCGAAGAGGGTATATAGCTAGTTCAGCAGCCTATTCAGCTAGTAGAAGCTAATAAGATCGTACCGCATAATTAGGTTGATCTACCTAGTCGGCCGATTCAATCAGCTAAGAGGGCTCCGCCTACCTATAGTAGATATAGACAGAAAGGCTATAAGATCACTTGATGTAAAAACCGTTATATCTAGTTGAATTAATTAGTCTAAGTGGCAATAATCGAATCTAATATTTTCTAATAGGGGGGGATTGTCAGGTTAACCGGGTTGTTAGGTTAATTGGGTAGTTAGGTTAGCCGGGAATTACGTTATATAATCTTCAATAACGTAATTTGTAAACGAGTAGCTAATAGAAGTAGCTAACTATTTTAATTTTAGTATTTCGAAGTTGTTTATTTTAACTAATACCTATAAATTCTAATAAATATTACGACTTTTATATGAAGTTATCTTATAGCTAATCTAGCTACATCTAGTATATCTAGGTAGAGCCCTTTTAGCTTGTTAAATTAGCTAATTAGGTAGTTCTACCTATTTATATAATACTACTATCATATTATCTTCTACTAGCTGAATTACCTACTAAACTAGCTATAGGCCTTCTTTAATTAAATAGGCCTTCTTTATAAGCAATCTACCTAGTCGATCGAGTACACTTCTATTATTTCTTTTTATTCGCTACGTATAGATTAGCGTTCTTCTTCATATATATTATAGCTACTAATATGGCCTCTAAATATCTTTAAATAAGCTCATTAAGTATAAGCCTTAATAGTACAGGTAGGCTATATAATCGCTTTTTTAGAAGATCTTTAGCATAGAAGCCTACTCTTCTAGCTAATCTTCTATTCTAGGTACTTTTAGTATAAAATAGCTACAACTAGTACGTAGTTAGTTTAATAGTAGAAAAGGTATTTAAATTAACATATTAAGCTTAGAAAGTACCTTATTAGGATAAAACATTATAATACTAGTAGCTTGAAAGCTACTTTAAATATAATATTAAGCTAGAAGGCTTCTACCTATACACGAAAATAGTCTATAAGCAAATTAGGCTTATCAACATTATTATAGCTAGTCTAGGCTTAATTAGCTATAAAGTAACTATATATACGCTTAAGTACTATAAAATATCTAATATTAAGTAGTTTTAGTAAGATAACTATAAAGATATATAGAGTAGTATAATATTATTATTGGTTTATACTTAACCGAACTTAGGTATTAAATAACTACTATATCTATTAAGGATTAATAGATAATATTGTTCTTATATATAGAGTAGTAGATAGAATAAAGATCTTTTATAGCTAGTATAGGCTAATATTATTAGTAGCCTATCTATTATTTAATATTTTAATTCGCTAATTACTTGGGATATTCGGTTTAAACTGACTAGTGATATAAGTATAACTCTTAAATATATAATATGGTAGTAACAAATAGCTATACGTATATATCATTTAATTATAGTAACCTATTCGCGATTTCTAGGCTAAAAAGTTAATGACTATATAATTCTACCTATATGACTACCTTCTTTATTAATATAAGGCCTACTACGAATCTAGTCTTATTAAAGTTATAAATATCCTCTAGTTAGATACTATTATAAATTGCTCTTTTATAGCCTTTAGGTCTTTGTTTAGGGCGTACAAGTAGTAATATCGTTTAGAAAGGTATAATTAAAGCTCCTTAAGCCTTTATCTAAAGGAAGATAGCTAGTTTTTAGTAATTATAGTTAGTAGGATCTAACTATACGTAGCTAGTAGTATATTAGCTATATTATATATAGTAGAGGGCCTAGAGCCTACTCTACTCGAATCTATAGAAAGAATCTACTAGGTAAGCGAATCCTCTTTAAGATTAGTTAGTTGAAACTATACTATCGTTTTTTAACGCGTAAGATTACTCTAGTAGAGCGCGTATGTAGGGTAGAGTAGAGTACATCGTATAGCTTTGCTATAGTATATATAGATTTAATTCGACTATAAAATCCTAAAGAGCTAATTAAATCTTACTCTCTAACTTAGCTAATTTAAGCTAGTTTTTAGAACGTATTGTATTAGTAGTATAGTGGGTAGTTAAAGGTAGTATATTAGTAGGGATTATTAGAATAGCTAGGAATTCCGTTTTACTATTCTCTATATATTAGTTCTATAATTATAAAGCTTTCAACTATTACAATTAGATATAGCTTTCTACCTATATTTAATAGACCAAGACCATTCTAGTATATCTAACTTAATTATGAAAGATTTATGTAGACCTAGCTATATTATAATAAAGACCTCTTTAAGCTTCTATTTTAGGATACTAAAGATATTTCTCTATAAATTATCTACTAAATAGAGTAGAACTTCTTTTTATATCTCTCCTTTTAGTTCCTTTTAATGATTTATATAGAGAGATATAAATTTAGGTAAATATATAGATAAATTTTTAATAGTAAATAGCTAAACTAATGAACTATCTTAATTTATATATATTCTATAGTTTTAGCTATATATAAATTACGTTTACTTTTACTAATAGTCGCTAAATATAGCCATAGAAATCTATCTTATAGTAATAACAAAGTTTATTAGTTATATAATTAATCAGTTCTGCTAAAATATTAGAGGGACCTTCTTTAAATAGCTATAGTAGTTTTTTATAAAATTATATTATTAAGATAGATAACTATAAATATATCTTAAAAAAAGTATAAGATCTTATTTAGTACTATCTAGAAGATTATAGACATATTATAAAAACTAAAAGATATTAAACATAGTCTTCTATTTATATTAAAAAATGATTACGTAATATATTAATAATATTATAACCCCTTAATAATCCTTAATGTTTCATATTTAGGTAGTATGTATAAATATATATATCATATAATACTAATCCTTAATAATTTTATCTAGACTATAACCCTATAATTTATAATACTACTATATAAATTTATCATAGAATACTATTATTTATTATAATATAATTACTAGTAAATAATTTTTATATAATATAAATAGTTTAATAGATATAAAAGTATACTATTTCCTCTAATATTAGTTCTATAAGCTTATTATCCTTTTTTAATTAGACTGATTAAATAAAATACCCTTTACTGATAGCTTCTGATTTGTCCTAATTCAATTATAGGACTTAATTATTATAATCTTTCATTAGATCATAAGACCCTTATAATCCCTATAGGTCTATATTTGATCTAACCCTATAGCCCCTAGAGGACTATAGATTGCCTAGCCTAATTACATATAGTTAATTATATATAGATTAGACTAATAGGATCTAATATAACCTATTATATCTTCAACCTAATAGTTATTTGCCTAATCTAGCTAATCTAATATATTCTACTAATATTAGATTCCGATAGTTATAAGCCTATTCACTATAGCCTATTACTAGGCTATAAA